>JAZGLO010003416.1:2662500-2672500 GCA_036873155.1 Biomphalaria sudanica | reverse complement strand
TCCGGTGCCTAAATTTCCAGATACCCTTTTTGGTAAGTCTCCTTTGTGGAGCTCTACTTTCGTCTGTGACAATGTTTAGTGTTTGTGCTTTTGTTCTGGTTTCTATATCACTATTTGTTTTTCCATGGACAGGTTGTTAGCCTATCGCACAACCCCTGTGTCCCGGGGAGGGTGGTGCACCTTTTGTCTGACCTCTTTCCTAACAGACCTGTCCGGCTTGGTAGTACCTGCCAGGAGTGATGAGCTCCCGCCGGTATAGCTCTGAGGGTCATCAGGTGACAGGAGTCTTTGGCCTTAGACAAAGTTAAAACAAGTAAAACAGAAAACAAGCTCAATTCTAAAAAATATTTTGTTAGTTTAAACATGTTAACGCACAACCTAATTCACTAAACAAGGCTCATCCCCTCTTAGTTTGGCCCATTATATATGTAAAACAAAATTAATTAATGAGGACTAACTGACTGACTACTTCATTAATATTTTTATTGATTCACGTGATGTCATTGGCTATGTATACCAGTGTAACTTGGAAGTGGGAGAAATATCGTGTAAAAGATTCCATCCAGACAGACAGACGTAGTGAGTTAATATAAGCTTTAAAAAAAAATAGAAATGACATATTAAACAAGCACAAAGTCCCACACGTACATTTGTCACTTGAACACAACACGCACACACTTTGCACTGTGACACAGTCTCACTTCAAATCACGAGGAAGAAAAAGATCAAACCCTTTGATGACTTTATAATCATAATAATAACACTCTAAACTTTTTCAACGTTTCAAAGGCCAGATAACCCTCACGACTTGAGAGCCTGTTCGTTTCTTGTTCTCCCCTTTTGTTCAAGTTTTCGTGTCAATTATAACACGGGTTTGTTCCCTTTATAACCAAGTAAAGCAAAATAAGGGATTGTCCTCCTTACCCACTATGAAAGTACCCAATTTTACGCCATTTGGTCGACATTACTTTGAATAAATTCATCAAAGGTTGAGGATTAATTATATTAAATGACTGCCTTTTTATCTAATGAAAATAGTATTCCTTCAAAAATTCTCTTGATTTTTTTTTTAAATATGTAATACATTTTAAAACTAACATAACATTATAACAATAATATTAACATAAAATTCAAATTCTGTAGGTTAATGTAATGTCACATGCATAAAAGTCGACACGAGGGAGATGTATATCTACAACAGGGGTTCTCAACCTGTGGATCGCGACCCCCTTGGGGTCGATTGACGATTTGCCAGGGGTCGCCTAAGACCATCGAAAATGTGGATTGTTATTGTCTACTCTTCTATTGCTGTATGTGTGTGTGTGTTTGCGGGGGGGGGGAGTCTCGGAAGAGTGGGGGGATTATAAAAAGGGGTCACCGAGCTTAAAAGGTTGAGAACCGCTGATCTACAAAGTACAAATATAAATGAATTTATTTGGGAAAATACACTTGTACACAGAGAGATCCTTTGTACAAAAAATAATGTTTCCATATGCAGGAAATATATCTGTAGAAAAATAGATCTGGGTGTAAATCTGTAGAAAGAAAAGTGTATTTATAGCTGTCTCTGTACAAAGACTAACAAATGGCCACTTGCGGAGCGGAATAACGATGCATGGACTGTTGAATCAAAAGTACTAATTACAATAAAAGTATTGAAACCTTTGCGACAGTACAGCTACAGCAAATATTCCTATAATTAAGATTTGGTTTCCTTATCTTATCTTATCTTATATAATACAGACGTTACTTCAAAAAAGAAGATGATTACGTCCTACGCGGCATGCATTTAGTCATGCATATTAACCAATGACTTAAATTCTGCCAAGTCACTGGTTTTCCTGGCTAGCTCAGGCAACCCATTCCATGCTCTAATAGCACTAGGGAAGAAGGAGTATTTGTACAAATTAGTGCCCCTATTTGTGCCAGCGACGCCACAGACAAGTTATTTAAAAAGTGTGAACCATATTTTTTTAAATATACTAAGATAAAATTAAAAAAAAAAAAAGATAACAATCGCAATGTAAAAAAAAAATAGAAAAAAATGAATAGAGAAAATGTTTGCGAGTCGCGATAAAGACAAATAGAAACATAGATAGCAACATTGGCAGGTACTAATATAGACAGGTAAAAACAGAAATAGGTAGAAATAAATACATGTAGAAACTGTGACAGGTGGAAATTTCAACATTCAAACTATATTGAGCATTGGGTATTGACAGTAAACCGGTGGGAGGGTAGTGAACTAAAACCCTAGAAAGACAAAATATGTATAGAAGATAGAGGACGAAATTTCATTAGCACCATTTTAAAAAATAGGATTAAATTCCATTAGCACCATTAAAAAAGAAATTAATGGTCTAGATCATTATTATTGAACACACGTTCACAAACTGTTTCATACAACTTCCAGGCACACATACACACTTTACACTACCAGGCTCACTTTACACTACCAGGCTCACATACACACTTTACACTACCAGGCTCACTTTACACTACCAGGCTCACATACACACTTTACACTACCAGGCTCACTTTACACTACCAGGCTCACTTTATACTACCAGGCACACATACACACTTTACACAACCAGGCAAACATACACACTTTACACTACCAGGCTCACATACACACTTTACACTACCAGGCACACTTAACACTACCAGGCTCACATACACACTTTACACTACCAGGCTCACTTTACACTACCAGGCTCACTTTATACTACCAGGCACACATACACACTTTACACAACCAGGCAAACATACACACTTTACACTACCAGGCACACTTTACACTACCAGGCACACATACACACTTTACACTACCAGGCTCACTTTACACTACAAAGCTCACTTTATACTACCAGGCACACATACACACTTTACACAACCAGGCAAACATACACACTTTACACTACCAGGCACACTTTATACTACCAGGCACACATACACACTTTACACTACCAGGCTCACTTTACACTACCAGGCTCACTTTATACTACCAGGCACACATACACAATTTACACAACCAGGCAAACATACACACTTTACACTACCAGGCACACTTTATACTACCAGGCACACCTACACACTTTATACTACCAGGCACACATACACACTTTATTCTACCAGGCACACGTACACACTTTATTCTACCAGGCACACTTTTTACTACCAGGCACACATACACACTTTATATTACCAGGCACACATACACACTTTATATTACCAGGCACACATACACACTTTACACTACCAGGCACACATACACACTTTATACTACCAGGCACACGTACACACTTTATTCTACAAGGCACACTTTATACTACCAGGCACACATACACACTTTATACTACCAGGCACACATACACACTTTATACTACCAGGCACACATACACACTTTACACTACCAGGCACACTTTATACTACCAGGCACACATACACACTTTATTCTACCAGGCACACATACACACTTTATACTACCAGGCACACGTACACACTTTATTCTACAAGGCACACTTTATACTATCATGCACACATACACACTCTACACTACCAGGCACACATACACACTTTATACTACCAGGCACACAAACACACTTACACTACCAGGCACACATACACACTTTACACTTTTAGGCACACATACACACTTTATACTACCAGGCACACATACACACCTGATACTACCAGGCACACATACACACTTTACACTACCAGGCACACATACACACTTCACACTACCAGGCACACAACGAATTTAAAGATAGCCATCTTTTGGTGGCCATATTTCCGGTGCACAATTTTCCGGTGGCTAACTTTCCAGTGATCTTTTTTTTTTTTCACAGAAATTCACTACACATACACACATTGATTCCTATAAACTTACAGTCACACTTTGATTCCTACAAACTTACAGTCACACTTTGATTCCTACAAACTTACAGTCACACTTTGATTCCTACAAACTTACAGTCACACATTGATTCCTACAAACTTACAGTCACACTTTGATTCCTACAAACTTACAGTCACACTTTGATTCCTACAAACTCACAGTCACTCTTGCACACCGAAACTAAGATCGAGAAGAAAAAAAAATCGAGTTTGTACTAGAAGTGGGTGCAGGAAAGTGGGCAGAGGCGGAGGGGTGTCACGAGGTTATAAACTTGGCACCGATACCAAACAGATTCCGTGGTATCGTCTAGAGATCAATCTCCTTTGATGCGGACTCAAGCGATTCCTTTGAAGTGAGATTACTAGTAATCGACCCATTGTCTTTGATTGCCGCAGTCGGGTTCTTTGAAACCTTTCACCTCTTGCCTCCTCACTCTCTAAGTCCCTCAGTGTTCTCCCTCTTCTACGCGCCCTCAGCACTGCTGTCCTCATCCTCCCCCCCCCCCTTTTCTCTCAGCCTCTTATCATGACGAGACCTAACAAGTGGGCGTGATACTGTCCGGACGGAGACCGCATTAACACCTGTAGATTGGAAGAACAAAGTCCACTTTCTTCTGCCTCTCTCCCTCTCTTTAGCTCCCCTTATTTCCCTCCCCCCACCCGCCCTCGAGCGCCCTCTTTGCTCGGTACGACAACCCAATAAAGGAATAAGGGGAGGATGGGGAAAGGGGGGGGGGTAAGTCGTGTCGGTACTGCACGATCGGAGTTATGGAGGGCGGATACTACAGGTGAAGAGGTAACGCGAGTACCGACAGAAGAGAAAGAGAGAGAGAGAGAGAGAGAGATGGGAGTTGGTGCTATATTTGAAGAAGTGTTTCAACTTCAAAAGAAAACAACACCCTGAGAAAACTAATTTAAGGGACGTGTTTGTTTGTTTGTTTGTTTGTATGTTTGTTTGTCTATTCGCACTGGTGTCGTGTCTGTCGCTTTGTCTTCAAGTTTAAGTGTAGTTGAGGTCAAATATTTGACAATGAACTCTAAATGTTTTTTATTGTTATTGGCTCTCTCTCTATGTATGTCTTATGTCTCTCACTCTTTCTCTCTCAATCCATCTTTCTCTTTTTTCTCTCTTTTTTTTCTGTCTCTTTTTTCTGTCTCTTTCAGTCTCTCAATCTCTGTATCTCTCTCTCTTACTGTCGCTCTCTCTGTGTCACTCTCTGTTACAATCTGACCCTCTCTCTTTGTCTCTGTCGCTCTCTCTCTCTGTCTCACTTTATAAATAGGTGTCAGGGAACGCAAGCTATAAACTAATAACATTCATTGTAAGGATCATCGTTAAGATCCTGTGATCCCCTTGAGGTCCCATTGAGATCCTCTTGAGGTCCCCTTGAGATCCTCTTGAGGTTCGAACTTGCCTAATACTAATGTGCATACACTCACATACAAATCATGTATTGGTAACAATTACTTTTTTATTTTTATTTCCCTCTGACCAGTGTTTCCCAAACTGTGTTCCGTGGAACCCTAATGTTCCACGAGGCCTGAAAAGATGTTCCACAAACTACTGGAATAAATAGCTAATAAGCCGCCACATGAATTAATCTCTCTAAAAAAAAAATAAGCAAAGTGATCCGCTAAATACTTAGAATGTGCGAAGTGTTCTGTTAAGGAAAAAGTTTGGGAACCACTGCCCTAGACTTTCCGCGTGGTCTTCCAACTGTTCAAGAAACGGACGGACGTAGAGCTAAAATTTCTACACGGGATTGGTATATGGAATAAGTTTTTTTTAATATAATATATATATATTCTAAAATATATTATATATATAATTTTAATATATTTATATATATTCCACCAACTATATATATGTGTTTGAAACATAGGTTGAAATCAGGCCCAAGAGTGTCGTCACAACAATAGATTCATGGTGACGTCACAGAGAGTGAGTTCAATCGATCGGTCTCGGTTCAATACACTTTTCTCCATAAGATGCCTACTTAACAAGCTTAACTTAACAAGAAAACTGTTCTATTTGCCACCTCGTAGATGTTTGGTCACTTTGTAAAATGTTAAAATGTTTTACATGTTTTGGATGTTCCTTCAGAGTTGAAGATTACTTCCTAGTCCAAACCTTCCGTAGCACGACGGGGGATGGGAGCGGACAAGGTTTGAGTCCGGGACCATCGATAAAACCAAGCGACAGTCCAGCGCGCAAACCGCACGACCAGGCAGCCATCCTTTAAGACATGACTCGCTGACAAAAGTCATCCTTCAAGATAAAGTGAAGCGAGCACGAAGAAAGGGTCATCCAAAGAAAAGCTGGCTGTACAATGTCAAAGAATGGACTGGCCTCTCTCTTGATATCCTGCTGACCGGAAAAAAGGGGAGGTTACTCGAACTGTCACAGCACCCATACGACGAAAGTCATAGACATATGAGATATCAATAGATGGACAGAGAAACATATCGTTTATGTTTGGCCTATTTCATCTCAACTTATTTCTTCCAATCCACTAGTTCCCCCCCCCCCATGACAGGATGCCGCCGGTTCGTGTTAAAGCGAGTATATTAACGCTAAAGTGCGTATCGACACCTAGTCCTGGGTTTACCTGGAAGTAACGGGTGAGGTGTGGGATAAATGGGTAGCGCGGGACTCGATCTGAAGGCGAGACACAAATACACTACTATCCAAACACGGCTTCTTAACATAAGCGCCTAAGAAATAACAAACTGTTAGTCAATTAGAAGGCGTCCCATTTTTACCTTTTTCCAAGCCCAGCGGCCACCAGTATACTCATATTGACTGATCTATTTAGACTATCAAACGAAACAGGACCGGGGGGAGGGGTGGGAGCGCTCAGAGGGGAGAGGGTTGGGGGGGCAATAACAACAATATGTGCACTTAGCGGTTCTGGAACCTTAACTCGGGAATATTAAAAGTTTATATTGGATAAACCTGACAAGGGAACTTTACCTTAGACTAATTAAGGAACAGTAAAAGTTAGCACATAGTATCAGTAGGCTTCTGACAAACGAAGTTTATTTATTATCAGAACTGATTAGAAAGTAGGATAGTATTTTTATAACTGACTAGGGGGATATCATAAATTAATATTTCTTTTCAGAAAAGCCAATGAATCATTAAAAATTAGTATTTTTACGAAGTTTTTTTATCAACACTGTCTGTCTGTCTATTTTTCTGTCTGCCTGGGTACAATGTTCCTACACGTTATTTCTCCCACAATTTCGGATGAAGTTGACATTTTGCACAATTATTTTTTTGTGCCTGGCATGGCAGAGATCATATTAAAACAAGGTTACAAAGACAGTTTGTGTGGAAAAACAAATTCATAATCGGCTCATGAAATGGTCCACCGAGAGTCTCCACCAGGATTCGAACACGGGACTTCCGTTCCAAGTGCTTTACCCCTCAGCCTCAGATTCTTCATATATTTATTTAGCGTACACATATATTTTTTTTTAAATAATAATTATTAACCTTATCCATACATTCAAAATTAATAACATGTTACATGTGATAAAAGAGAAACTAACAAAAGATTTATTCTTCTAACAAAATTGGATAAATTGGCAACACGAAAATGTATCTCTTTCTTTCTCCCGATCTCTCTTTTGTTTCTATCTTTCTCTTTCTATCTCCCTCTTTTTCTAACTTTCTCTTCATTTTGTCTAGCCATCTCTTGAAGGTAGAACACCCGAGCATCATTTTTCCTACGTAATATTGTTGAAAATAATCATACCGGTTCTGTGTCCACCTTTTCGCTTTGAACTTATTCACGGCACACCTTGCCGGGGCCCCGGGGGGGGGGGCATGTTTGTCTAAGGGGGAACAGGGAACATTTGTTGCCGCTGGTCTCTCCCCCTCCAAGGTGCGTGCTTGTGGGGTTGGGGGGTTCAGAAGACGAATAACGTTTTTTTTTATCAGCCATAAGAAAAAATAAAGAAAGAAAAAGTATTTTTTTAACAAGCGCCAACAGAGATCTCTTTTGAACAACAGATGGGCCCCCCTTGTTCACTCCCAACAGTAAGGATTACCCGGTAACGCCAATGACAGATGGCCCCCACGAACATGGCGGATCTAATGTTAAAATAACTATCCCCATCAGTGGAAATAAATACAAGGGGAAAGGACTCGGTCTGACTCGAGGCGTAAACTATATCACGTGATACACTGGTCACATGATCTAAATCTCGTGCAGCCCGTATAGCCAGATTTGGCGACCATGTGTAAACCAGATTCAACAATTTTTTTGGCGTTTTCTTTTTTTTGTTTCATTTAATTTTGGCTCCCTAGGCGATTTTTTTTTATCCTTTTCAGATCTAAGCTTAAGATTTTTTTTATGTGTGCGTGTTTTTTTTAAGCTTATCATTTTAAAAATAGCGTTTGTGATTAGAGAACGGGCGTGAAAGGTAGCGTTCTGCGCCCCATGTCCTTAAGGTGTTTACGCAATATTTATGTTTTCTTTGGGTGGGGCACTGGACCGGGTATTACCTCAAAGAACTCATTGACCTTAGATGCGGTGGCAGTATCAGATAGGTAGATCCAAGCTTATAATAAGCGCTCCGTGCTGACCTCTTCAGTCTTAGTACGACTATCGTTCTCGGAGTAGTATCTCGTGTGACTGTAGAGCCCTATTCTGGACATCATCCCATCATCATTGGCCTCCTTCAGTCGTAGGACGACTATGGGTCATCTCAGAGCACACTTCCTCATGTGGCTGTGGAGCCCTATTTTGGAGAGACACTCCCGTCCACAGATAGCGCAGGTTCAGGTGGCTTTTGCTTCGGTGGTAGAGGAGCTGGCCGTTTTTCGGATTGTGCGTTTTTTTCTTCCTGGGCTGATGCCCATGTACTTTCACTGTCCATGGCTTTTTTGGTCACTGTCTCTCCACCTGTTGCGGTCTAGAGCTATGCCTTCCCAATTGTCAGTATTGATGTTCACTGATTTGGGTATCTGGAGATACATCCTCGTATAAATACAACGCGGGTAAAGGAAGTTCCTTTGGTGGTCGAGGAACCAGGCATCATTCGTTTGGAACATTTTTCTTCCACAGCAAAGGTTTACTTTTTTTTTCACTGTTCATAGCTTTCTTGGTGACCATCTCTCTCAACAATGTGCCGTCTAGCGATTGGCAAACTACGACCCGTGGGCAGAATCCGGCCCTTAGAGAAGCTTCATCCGGCCCCACCACTTCGACATTGCATGTCTTAATTTTACAAAGAAAAAACACAACAACAGATTTTTAATACAAGTTGAGACAATGGTATTATTACGAAAAATGTGTTACTGAAAAGCACCGAAGAGTTAGTGAAAGGTCTAGAAAGTACCTACATCAAGAATATGTGGAATGGTCAATGTTTACCACTCCGAGGATAGTAGAGTTTTCCTGCAATGCACCATACATAAGGACATCCTTTGGAAGTCTGACTAGTGCATGAGTTCCTTTATTATGTGTAATCTGAACAATCCGATATGAATCAGTTTGGCCATTATCCTTCCTGCCGTCATTGTTTCTTGTTCTACTGATCTCCTCCATGCAGGGCCGGATTTAAGTAAGTGTAGCCCCCGGGGCATAATTTATTATTTTTTTTTACATGTGCCAGTTTGTTCAAGCTGTTCAATTTTTTTTATTATCAAGACGAGCTGTCAAAATTGTTATTTTAGCAGTTCATTCCAAAGATCATAGCTTAATGAAATAGTGAACAATGAAATACACAACCACCGTCCTTGAACAGCATGTTGGTTGTTTTTTTTTTGGTATAATGTATAATGGTGATAAAAAGGAACCATGACTTTACATTTTAAAGTCATGGTAACAGCTTACTCCATATCAATTGATAGACTTTAAAAATAAATCTTTTAGCTGCACTGACATATTTGTAACAACTTCTGGCTATTAAAATACATCTTTAAGCTCCAATAACATATTTGTAACAACTTCTGACTTTAAAAATAAATCTTTAAGCTCCAATTACATATTTGTAACAACTTCTGGCCTTAAAAATAAATCTTTAAGCTCCAATAACATATTTGTAACAACTTCTGGCTTTAAAAATAAATCTTTAAGCTTCAATA